>SNVD02005501.1:0-22603 GCA_013180625.2 Boswellia sacra
TTGCATCGACTTTTTGGATAGCCATGCTTCTATTAACTGCATTATCTATATTTTGATCATATTCATTAGCTGTATTGTAGTTGATATCTGGCGAGAACATTTCTAATATCATATAACAAACTCGCTCTTTGATCAAGAATCGGAACTCTTCATGTCTTGCTAGCACATCCGAGAAAGATACAAATACTAATTCTAGAAGTTCTAGCACGAATGTCTTGTTTATATTCGTAAGCCCCACTAGCCATAGGGGGTGCTCGTCATTCAAAATCAGGATGAGGTCTCGGAGTAGTAGGAAGGCATCCGCGGCGGCAGCTCTCAAGGATTTCGGTGCGTATTGCATTTGACGTAAGGCGTTTGCGAGATTCAATAGTTGACCACTGATGAAGTTTTTCAATTCATTGTAGTCGATCGGTTGCTTACTTACTGTCCTTATCTCGTTCGGTCCTATGGGCTTGAATGAATCAATATCATCATCATCTAAATTGCCATTCGAGTTTTCCAAACGTAATGCTGCGGCATCCTCAGACTCGACACGCTCAAACACAATTGAAATCAGCTGTCTGATTGTAGCCGAAGCGATACTCGTCACAACATTGCTATCTACATTATAAAGCCTGAAGCAGAGCACAATGACACGTGCGAGAACCGGTCCAAAGATGATATTGTTGGATGATAAAAGGAGTGTAGCTGTCTGAAGGACTTTCACCTCCTCGAGGTTATTCTCGATGAGTGTCCACAGACAATCGACAAGTTTGCAAGCAGCCACTGAACTTACAGCTTGGTGAGTTATCATGCGTTGAATGGCACCGAGGCTGATTTGGACAACTTTATGGTTTTGTTTGAATTCGCAGCCCATGATGAAGGGCTCGAGTATGCTGACGCTTTCATCATGGAGTGCTTGACGGACGTCTATGTTTTGATGATTTTTGCTTGTGAGTGTTCGAACCTTTAATATGGCGGCCTCCGCAGCCTCCCTCAGAGGCGGAAATTTTCTTTTGGACTCGTTGGAGATAGTCCTAAGATCGCTAAGTAATGAATCCAATGGATTCGCCGTGAGAGCCATGGTTGCATCCCGGTGAGAGATGGAAATATTCTGATTTGGCGATCCTCGTTGACGGCAACCTCGTCAAATAACAACGCGCAAAGGCACATTCAATGAGCTCGCGAGCTGAATGTGCGGAACGCACACAGACACAAATAATCTGCGAGTGCCACGGTAAGAATCTCATGGCCGGCGTCGTCGTTAACATCGTCTCGAGGGCCTTCCAGAGTGCCAGTGCAGCTCCTGAACTCGAGAGTACAGTCGTATGCGAAGGAGTGAAATAATAAATGCAGCCAGATTTGCAAGCGGACCTGCGGCTTGCCTGACTAGTCATCAATATTTGTAACTACCACCATCATCACCGCCAATCTAAATCATCTTTCAACAGCACTACTCTAGTTAGCTAACACCAGTAACAACGCAACCACCGCCATCAGATGATATATTCGATAACATGGACTCTAATACAGAGTTGACCATACAAATTGCTAACGTCGTCTGTGAATTCAATGTCCAATGTCATATAAATCTGAGAAGATTAGCTCTAAATGGTTCAAATGTAGAACTTCGTAAAGACAAAGGTATGCTCGTCATGAAAATTAGAAAACCATATGTGACGGCTAGCATCAGAAATTCTGGTTTTATTCAAACAACTGGATCTAAAAGTGAGGAGGATGCAAAGACAGCCGCCCGGAGAGTGGCTAGGATATTACAAAAGTTAGGATTTAGAGTCAAATTTACTAGTTTCAAAGTCAAGAATGTCTTGGGTGTTGTACATTTACCATTCGGCGTCCGTGTCGATGATTTTTGCAAGAAGAATAGACAAGCTAGGTATGAACCGGAGCTACATTCGGGAATCAAGATGGAACTCAAAGAATATGGAGCCACATTGACAATATTTCAAACAGGAAAAATAACAGTATTGGCTAGAAATATTGAAGCTATCAACAGGGCGGTCCACCATGTCTGGCCTCTCGTTCATGAATCTAAGAAGGAGTTGATGTTGTGAACAACTTGACAATGTTGTCAACTGTTGCTGGATTGCTGGTCACCGGACATCTATGCTTACTTTTGACATATCTGTATATGCAACTATAACAAAACACATAGCCCGTGTTTGACAGGGTACACTCATTTTGTCTCACATGTTCACAGATTAAACATATACTTGATGACCTATCATCGGTATATGGTAAATCATCCCTGTTTGGTGGCTCAGGAGCTTTGAGTGAAGCACTGAATAATGGCGCTGAGTTACCATGAGTATTCCAGTAATCCAAAAATTGCACTGTGTATGAACCAATCATCAACAACCGGCCAAGAGTGTCGGCGATCTTCTTGAATACCACCTTTTCTTCATTTATCTGATCTTGAGACCCCGCGACTCGGCTACGTAAGCTAACTCTAGTTATCATATTCTCAATAAGATAGTGGTGAGATCCTCCGGTCGAGTATCTTAGAGCCAAAACGAGATTGAGAAATGAAATTGCTTGTTTGAGTGTACGGTATATTCTTATCCTCTGCGATATCGCTGCAGTCCTGGGTTCTTTGTAGTTAAGTTCCTCAAAATAGCTGTCAAGTTTACGTGAGGCGTAAGGCAATAGTGTCAAGGATAATACTGATGGTAAGACATATTGTATTCTCGTATTTGTTCTCGTGCTATGCCTCACAAGGTTGTAGAGATTCTCGGAATACGATGCATTATATGCTTTCAGATAACTAAACTCAATAAGGAAATCTATAAGCAATACTGTTTCATCATTCGGTGGTAGTGGCAGGCCTAAAATAACCTCATGTTGACGCAGATGATTGAGCAAATATCTAAATCCCTCTCGAAGGCAATGTTTCAAGCTGTAACATGCTGTCAACTCGAACACGCTTGGTGTCACATTCTCCATCTTAATTGGGCCTCACTCATAGAGATTGGAAAGTACGGAGCTGTCTGAAATCTTGGAAGGATTACTCTAGTGGTGATTCTAGGATGAGTGCGATATTCAATTGATTTGCATGTTAATGCCGCGCGCAGACTCGCTCAATGATAAGCCGAATGATTGTCAAGTGGGAGATTGAATGTGCAAACAGATAGAGTCCTGGAAATATCACTCTTATCAGTTTGGTTATGATGAAGATTTAGCCAGTAAAGGCCTTCGAATTTGTAGCATGTCATGGATTTTGTAGCGTTAATATTGACGTTCAACTCAGCTAAAATTCATATATTTATGATCATTCAAAAATAAGCGGCATCTGCCTTCCAAACCACTGCACAGCATCCTCACAAGTCAGCTGTTGCGATTGTCTCAACCGAGTCTATTCAGCGTTTGTCTGCGTCAAAGTTGAGCCGCAAAACAAACAGTAACACTATTTGCCTCAGTAGTCTGATCATTATTCGACCGTATATTGTGAGAATCGGAATGTCAAGAAACAAAGGGAATTCCTCCGACATGGATGCCTGGCATAGAGTGGAGGAGCTGAAATCGGTTGTAGCTCCCTTAGCTATCGAGTCCTTCGAGTATACCCCAATAGAACTGAAAATATGGCAGGGTTAAAGGCATATTCCGATTCTATTGAAGCAATCGCCGAAACGTGTTTCTTCAAAGAACATGGCTCATAGGGCCGAAATATTAACGGCCAACGTTGACTAGAAACTTAGAATGATTGTTTTCATCACCTCAGGTGTCTCGATAAAACATTCCTCATGTGATAGGACTTGACGGGAGATTTTCCCACGTGATCGCAGTAGTTGGCAGATATCCAGCCTAATGGGCAGGGTTTAAGGCGATTGAAGACTACGTAATTGGATCTAATCAGCCTTAAATCCTGTCGAACTAGTCCCAACTCGAAATCGGGAGGACTATGTCTTCTCGGTTGTGAGTTTAAGCACGCTCTATAGAATACCCTTTGCCGTCTCTCGACCGACTGCCGGTGATGTTAATCTAAAGCAGTCAGAGACTGCCATGGCATCGAACGGACAGTATTGGTAAATCGCACATTATGACAAACGCAATCACCCAACCCGGCAACAGCTATTCCATCAAGCACTATGCAATCAAAACTTCAGCAATCAGGAACAACACTTCAATCCTGCACCTAAGACTTTACCTCACACTCTGCAAGGGTAGCAAACATTTTCTCCTCAAACATTTTTTCGGCAATACATCAGATGATGAACCAGAGAAGTCGTTGGATTACTTTTTAGGTATTACATACCGTCCAGTAATTTTGATCAACCACTAGGCGCGAGTCGCTTGTCAAAAGCGATGAGTTTGATATTCTTGTCATGTTCTATGGCTTGTGCAGAGAAGCTCGGCCAATCTCTTCAATGTAGCGAGTTCTCCCTCTCTTATTAGGACAAGGTAGAAGCAAGAACATCTGGATAAGTCATACAAATAATTGTTAATCAATCCTCTATGCAGTCAATCCACTAAGTGTATATTGTTCAGAATCAAGGATAAAATTAGTATCTGTCGCACCAAAGCGAGTTGTTTTTACTTTTGACAATTCGATGTGACAAAAAACTAGCTGAACAGATCGTAGCAAAGTCACGTCCTGGATACACAGAGTTCATGCTCCGCCTCTATAAAAACTCTGATATGCACCTTGTACTCTTTGATCATCGAGCCCTTAAAATTAACGCTTATTCCACATGCTCATCGACAACTGACTCATAAGTAAGGCATTAACTTGGGCCAGGTGATTTGAGTTGTTATTCGCGGTCATCATTGAGGCTTGTAACAGGGACGCTAGAGCGGCGGGTTGTAGATTACTTAGGGCTGCGATGGCGTTATTGGGTAATAGATTAGCTGGTGAAGGTATAGTGTTGGAGGTTGTTAGGGGCGCTGTAGATTGCGAAGGTCTAGGCTGGCGAGGAGTATGATTGGATGGTTGCTGTAATAATGAGTTTCTTCTATCGGAATTGCTCGTTGTGGGAGTCGGAGGTGGAAAAGAAACAACATTTGCAGCCTCAGCCATAATTCTTTGGTCCATCTCTTGTTCCTGTTTAGCAGCTTTTGACAGTACAGACTTGATACGGTTGGTTTGAGAGTTTTTGATATATTTCTTGACATGATTACAAACACAGTTCTCGCAAACTGGATTTGATCGCTTCCATGACCAAGAAGGTGTGAAGTCGGTACCACATGTAGAGCAACCTAGTGGCTTGTTCAATGTTGTTTTACTGTTCGAAAGGTAGTCTACACAAGCTTCCAGGCCAATATAGTAAACGAACTCTATATTGTGTGGATTCGGTATGAAATCCATACTCAAAGATATCCTCTTTTCAGGCAGTTGCAAGATAGTTTGCTCAATTTGCCTCTGTAGGTTCGATTTAGCTGCGGCCCTCTTCTGCAATAGCAGTTGCGTGGCTTGTGACTTGTTGTGAGCTGGGATAGTCTGGACAATATTCGATGTGTTTGCGATGGGCTGTTGTTTGAGCATGTTACCAACAGGGTTTGAGGACCTCATCAAGGGCTGTTTTGGGACATTGCTGACCACACTCGGCGGTGTGGTCATTGGTTGTCTAGATAGGTTGGCCACATGCGCGGGTGCAATGCCAATGACATTCGGTGGTGTGGTTATGGGTTGTCTGGATAAGTTGCCCACATGCGCGGGTGCAATACCCACTGGAGGTGGTTGTCGACTTTGTTGCACTGGTTGATTCCATAATTGGTTGCTTCTGGGCCTCTGGTGAGCATGAGCTGGTGTTTCATTGAGAGTGGCCGCGCCAATCACGCCCATATTTTGTTGACGCGACTGTGATGGTAGTTGCTGTTGATGCGGCAGCTGTCTTTGTGGTTGTTGTTGTTGTTTTTGTGGTTGTTGTTGTTGTTGTTGTTTCTGTTGTTGCTGCTGATTAATAGGCCTTGTCTGAGATTGACGGATTTTTTTCATCAATACCAATCGATGCTCTTCATTGACGAGTTTAGCCTTTAGCTTCTTGATTTTAAGAAGCCTCTCGCTGGCCAACACTTCCATGTTGGGATCATGCATATCTTTTTGCATCTTGTCCTAGTTCTCGATCTCCTCGATTTCGATTTCTTTGTACTTTACACCTACCGTACTCAATATACTCTTGACTGGGACAGTTTGAAGTAATGACAATAAGTTGCGTTTGTCTGCGTGTCTACCACAACTTGTGACGGGGGTTAAAATCTGCCGCGCGGCAACTTCTTCCCAACATTTACTATAAGCCCAACTCAGGCATGCCGCATGCCTGCAGTCACTGCAGAATGCAGTGCAGGCGCTCCACTCCAAGAGTATAGTCCTGCGTTCAAAATACCCGCGTCATTTCTTGGAAGTTTGTCCCACCAGCGAATCCCCTGTGCAGCGAATCTTTAGAGGGCACATCTGGAGCACCCTCCTCGTTATAAATTATTTGTTTCTATACTTCTTCCTCTTTGACTTAGGCAGTCATCGAATAGTATCAACAAGATGAGCAAGCACCCGGAGGGCTATTGCCCGGTCTTTGGAAACTATCCCAAGGAGTACAACCGGGCTGTGCATGGTCCGTATTACCCATGGCGCAACTACGGACCCAAGGACACCCCTTTGGGCGAAGTTAAACTTGGGGAGCTCAAGGATTGGTTCTCAAGACGCCAGAAAACACCAGCAGCGTTTATAGCAGCCGTTAGTCGAGCAATATTCAGCTATAGGAGAAGCTGGTTTGAGCCAAGATATGTCTCTCCGACCAAGCCTTTCCTACATGCGGTCATCTTTTGCAGTGTGGGGAGTCTCCTAGTAACCTATGGTCACTACAGAAACGAGCGTACACACAAGTACCACTGGTAGATTTGTTACTCTATATGATGTTTAGATTTCATCAATTCAATAAACATTACTCCCGATTAGTCATGATCACATCAAACCTACACAGATGTGAAATAACACTTTTCTACCAATGATTCATGAGACATATCTTAGCGAATGATTAAGCCCGCTTAGAGACATCGTGCGCCACTAAATTGGATTGGACCGAGGTTGCATGGGTCTAGATCATTAGCGATCGGGGATAATTAACCACTCTTTCGATGCGACGGTACGAGCAGGCGATTTTCGGGCTCGTCGCACGTGCGACGCGCAGTTTCAATGGGGCCTGAGTGACGATTCCCTCGACAGTTTTGATTCCGGAAAGTTGGTAATCTATGGTGCTCATAAGAACTTGAAAGACACCTGATTTTCAATCATTGATAGATAAATTTAACTTTATATTTCTGAGTGGCATCTCCATCGAGCTCTCGAACTACGGAGAAGATATCACGCTAGGCAACATAATGAATCTTGTAACCAAAAGGGAGCTGCGTCAACTGATGCATATTCACTACATCATAGAGCTTATACTTGCTCTGGCCTACATTATTATAAAGTTCATTCCATGGGCCGCCGTCAAGATCTTTGGTACAGATCAGTTCCGATCGGTGAGTTGTCTACTGTGAACCAGAGTTACCTAAAGGAATGGCCAGAGTTCGGCCGAGGCAGGATTACTAATGACATACCATACATTGGATTCTTCCAATATAGTCTGAGACTGAACTGCTCTTGTTCACACTCATAGTTATAGCGATCACAACACGCCGTAGGGGCCATGTGAACTTTCTACCTTATCTTAGCAGTGCTTGTACACAAGCCAAAGTCTGCAACTTCCTCCTGTTCTTCTATACAAGCCCTATGCATGGCATGACCTATACGGCAATGATGTTGGGTATGTATGGTTCTAACTGTTTAAGTGAGAGCTGCTATAGTAACGCTTCAAAAGTCCTAACTAGATCAAATTGATTTTCCACTTAGCCCATATGTTATTGTTTCCGAAGCCCAGGTACAAGGGTCCAGAGAATGTTAGCTACTTTATCGGAGACGAGTTTGAAAAAGAGCTTGCTAGAGATAAGAAAACCAAGTGGTTGATAGAATTTTATGCAACTTGGAATCCAGATTGTACCGAGTTTGCTGGGGTCTTCGGTGAACTGTCGGCAAAGTTTGCAAACAAAACTTTAAGATTTGGCAAAATAGACGTCGCTAGGTCTCCAAAGATAGCGGAAAAGTACAGTATAACGGACTCGGTCACAACCAAAACTCTGCCCACATTGATCCTATTCAAAGACGGACATGAATATATAAGACGACCTCTTATAGATAGTCGAGAAAGGATTGTTCCATTCTCATTCTCATATGTAAGTCGATGACGATCACAACTCGATGTCGCTGAAATTTAAATATCTTAGAACCCATGCGCTAACAACTGTATTGTCGAAACAGGAAAACGTAGTTTCAGTCTTCAGCTTGGATAAGTTCGGTCGCACATAGATACTTATATACTAGGTTTTAAGCATCAGAGGAATTAGTCTAGTCAGCGAATATAACTCGTTTTTAATGCCTGATGGGTCCTTCAATTGGAACCTAATTGTGACAGGGCGGCCAAATAAACATCTCGTTCTTCTAGGTTGAGAAATTCAACTTATGGTAATGATCCCTGACCAAGATTTGGATGGGCAAAGAGCATGCCGATAAAGATGATAATCATCTGATACTATTTACGCAATTGAGAATATGTTTTCACTTTGAACTCAACTAGTATGGTGTTCCCTCGGGTGGTTGAACAAATTTTTGATTCTCTTTAGCTGTCATAGCTCTTCGGAGTTCTTGTAGAACGGTTTTGATTGAGTAATTTCTTGTCCATCGAGCCAAAACAGGCACCACTCTTCTATCCACCACACCGGTGTTATCTATCACTCCTGTCATCTTGATTTTTGTCATAAACTTGACCTTTGGAGGTTCATCAGGATAATTTGGACCGCATTCGATCTTGAGTGAAAACATTCTATTCTCGTAGGGTGTCTGTAATCAGTTAGGCAATGGTTGAAAGAGTACAAAGATTAACATTATGATCACAAAGATTGCTTTGGAATGCGGCTAACTTTTCTGTAGATAGTTCTAGACCATGGCCAGTACTCACCCTTGGTGGACCAATTATCATGCCGGTCCAGTTCCCAAGCGTCATATCACTGTCATCTTCGAGGCCCCAACTTATCGTGCCATCGCTGACACCTTTTTGCCCCTGTTCAAGTTCTTCGAGCAACCTAAAGTTCCTTGGCACAACAACACTACCCGACGGGGTCGCACCGGGTCGATTGACAAGCATGACAAGATAGATGTCTAACAATTGTAAATGATCGATCTAGAATTTCAGTAGATCTCATAGGAGTTATGTTACTATCGGTGGTCGATATAATGCATTAGATTGGTTGTTACAAATGAAGTTTGAGGGGGGCTTCAGTATTTTGGGAGTTCGATGTTTTGACAAATGGTGATCGATGTTCATTGATTGGTCGCCTCACCTGAGAAAGTGTATGATCGGTACTGTGAAGCAAAACAACGATCTTTCATCACGCGCAGCGCGCGGCGGGAAATTTAATCTCGCCTTCTTCTCGTTAAAGTTCGCTTTTGACTATGATCCTTTTCATGAACAAAATAGAGGGCCGATGATCGGTCTAGGTCTGAGCTCAGCTCTCGGCATGTAGAATGTTTAGAATAATCTGTTGATTCAACAACTATAACTCGCATGATATTGTAGGGAATCAGTAACACTGGCTGCTAGCTTCTGCTGCAGCAGAAGCAGACAGAATTCCATTGCATTCTTTCGTTTATGTTGCCCAAAGTACATGAAGTTAGTTGGTGTACTTGATTCGGCCAACAGTTCTTAGAAACAGCACAAACCAGTGAGAATTATCTCCAACTATTTCCTTCATCTGATTTCCGTCAAATCCAATGAAAGCGTCAGCAGGAGGCCACGCCACTTAATTTGTGACTCCGTCACCGATCATAACAATCTCCTTGTAACCCTATGTTTGCTTGAGTATAGCGACATGACGAGATCTGGCGTCCTGATGTGAAGTTCTCATCTTTTCGAAGGGAATCAACTTTCGAACTAAAATTTGATGCGATTTGAGAAAACATCCTCTCCATATCTAGGATTCCAGCAGCCGGGAATGTGATCACTTCGGATGCTTCGGAGACAAGATGATCTGTGCAAGCACCTCGATGTGATCAGCATCGAGCCATTCGATCTCTTTCGACAATCTTCAATTCAGACAATACACTAGATTCGCAGTACTTTTATTCCTTGGGCGCCTTTTCTTCAGCACCATCTTGTGCACTTATTATGTCATTTGTACTACCTCACTTCATATGGTTGTCTTGCCCTATACGACTGATGACAATGCTCAAATGACGAAATGCATCAATATGTGGATTTTTGGTCGGTCTAGTCATACATGACTCCGGTAAGAAGCAGATATTAAATTATAGCCGGCTAAACATGCTCCAAACTTGTATCTCCTTACCCGATAGAGCGCAAGAATTACCTTCGAATCAATGACTCATATTCATGCTTTATATGCTGATACACTGATAACGTTGAGTCACTTTGGCTTATTTGTCAGAGTAGAAAGCGTGGAAGATTGCGAGCCCCAGCACCTCGAGAAATGTAACGAAGAAAAAGGGTACGAACCTGCTATATTGGTCGATTAGGTGATGAGCGGCGAAAGCTGTCAAGATCCCACCAAGTGACTAGTATGAGTTGTAGTTCGAGAGCGGATGAAGGTTAGCGAAGTTGCTAAAGAGACCGAATCAGATTGTTCGAAGCCATCAATCGCCGGACTTTTCAGCTACACTCACCTGAGATACGAAGATCAAACCATAGATCATGCCCGAATTGGTTACACCGAATAGACGGGATAAATGAACTGGATAGGTGGACATCCATCCTGAGAAAGATCCAAATATTCCCAGTGTGCATAATAGGTATAACAATTTGCTGGATAAAACAAATTCAAAGGGCATGATGAATATCAAAGTGGCAAATATTGTCGTAATTGATGTGAAGCATTGTGTGAATGTGTAACGATCGATGGCGAGACCCCAGACTAGACGACCCAAGGAGTTGGCTATTGATGCCATCGATCCTGTCCAGGCCAGATATAAATCATCTGTGATGAATATTTGACCATACTCTTTCAGCATCGAATTGACGAACAACACTCCTTGATTGGTGATCCCAAACACCAGGAACAACACAATGAACTCCCTCGTTCTGATAGCCTTTTTGAAAGATACTTCCGATTCGGCTAATATCGGTTCCTCATCAGATAAGATAGTGGTGCGGCTACCAGACAGATTGTGGGTTGAAGGTGGTTTGAACAATAAACAACAACCTACAAATTGCATACTGGCGTAAATTGTCCCAAGGAATGTAAAAAGTTGCGGTACATTGTTGAGGATGGCATCCTGAGTGAAGTAGCCGTTCGCATCTTTAGGTGGGCTTAGATTGTAAGGATTGA
Organism: Boswellia sacra; assembly: GCA_013180625.2. Classification (NCBI taxonomy): domain Eukaryota; kingdom Viridiplantae; phylum Streptophyta; class Magnoliopsida; order Sapindales; family Burseraceae; genus Boswellia; species Boswellia sacra. Next base: position 11,368 of record SNVD02005501.1, read on the forward strand.
CGTAAGCTGTCTGAGCCATATTGAAAACAAAAGTTCCGATACCAAACCCGGCAAGAATCACTCCTGCAACGAGACCTTTACGATTTGGGAACCATCCAAATCCATTACTCATGGGAGTCATGTAGGCGAGGCCACAACCAAACCCGGGGAGGAAGCCGTATGTGATGAGGACGGCCAACTGTCCGTAGTCTACAGATTTGGATGTGCTCATTATGGATAGCGAGTGTAATGCACAGCCAATTACACAGGAGACTCTTGCGGAGAACCTTTTCTCAATTAGGCCACCGAGAACCATCGAAATACCCTGACCAACAGCGTAAGAAGAGCTGATCCACATAGAGCCTCCATAAGTAGCGTTAGGACTGCCATGCTTACGCATATAGGATGTGAGATAGGAGTTGATATTACTCAGAGTGTAGATGGTTCCCAAAGTTACGTGGATCAAAAAAGCCCCAAAAAGTGCAAGAGTGGAGCGCTGGCTCAAGAAGGCGATGAGTTTTTTGACAATGGTCATCACGATGCCGATTCGAGAGTATCGATATGATCCCCGGAAATTCTGCTCGGGATTTTCACGCCTCTTAGAGCGTCGGTACTTTCTTACACTAGAACTTGAAGATGGCGAATGCGATTCGTCATAAGCTGTGTATGATATAGTTGTACTGTAGCTGGAATTGGTTATTTTGCTTGTTAAATCTGCGCCCAGGTTGCGTAACTTGCGACTAATGTATCGGTAGAACGTATTAGAAGATTTCAATCTATGGTGAGAAGGCGAAACACTTGTTATATCCTGATTGTTCAGATCATTTTCGGTATATGTATCACTATCGATCACATCTGGGTCAAAGTTGTGGTCAGAGAAAATGTTTTGCTCATAATGTTCATCACTGTTTTCACTGTCATCATCGTAATCGTTGTCTTCTTCGATGATGGGCTCGTTGAAATAGACCTGCTTCTGAGATGCAGTACGAAACTTGCCAGTTATCAACTTTTTCTGGCTACTCTTGTTAAGTGTTGTTTTGCTATCATGAGCGAGATTTGTATCACTATAACTAGGGCACGAATTTGATTCGTTGAAACTTGTTAGATCTATCAACTCTTGTCCGCCAGTAGAGGTATTATTGGTGCGAGGCTTGGCAGGTGTTGTAATTTCATCACTCTCGTCGATCACAGATGGTGCTAAAAGACTTTTGAACTTGACCCTTTTAGATGAAACCGCGTTCACTGTCTTAGAACTGCAGACAATATCCACCGGATGATTGATATCTCTCGACTTGAGATGATACACGTCGGTGTTAGAGGGACCAGGTGGGGGTGGGCTGGAGGTTGAGTTCGATGAGACGTGCTGTGGTAGCAAGTTGTTCGTCGCAGAAGATATTTCAGGGTTAGAAAGCGAGGATGTAAAGGTAGAATCTGTCTTTAGGGGTTCAGACTTGTTATCATAGATTGCGATCTTTGGTTGATTAAGATCAGATGCATCCGTGTAGTTGTGTGGTTCAGTTGATTGTTGCGGGTTATTTGCCGTTGTTGGTTTGGTCGTTTCTGAATGATTGTTAAAAGTACCGCCCGTGTTGGCGCTCATGAGATCGAAAGTTAGATCTAGACTAGACATTTCTATAGTGAATCAATTGTTGGCGTTTGTAATCATTCGGAGTTCGCCTGTGTGGCAGGGGTTAACGAGAGATTGAGGAGAGGCTGTTAGCTGGAACAATAACTGAGCAAGAGTGGGCCTGTCGACAATAGAATGTATCCGAATTGTGGTTTATCATTAAAACAGCTGCTCACTCAGCAGATTGAACTCTCGCACAACCCCGTTTCCATATTGAATGCTTCTTTGTGATTTGGCCTCATGGGAACCATATCGTGATGATCTTTGAGCGAGTTGATAACTCCGTATAGTATTTTTGTATCGCTCACGGCGAGTCAGAAACAATAAGTTTCCGTCAGTGTGAGAAAGGATTGTTTTTCTCGCCTGAGTGAATGGTCAGCTTGGAGACAGTCTGATTGGAAACTGAGCACGGTTTCAAGGTGCTCATTCGGGTGTAAGCTGCAAGCGGAAAGTCTGAGCGCGAAATTCATTTTCTACGCTCACCTTACAGAAGCCACTCATTGCACTTTCACTTGGACCTGAGATGATATGACCATAGCGGGTGCAAGAGGCCACGCGAGGCCTGTAGAATAGTCATTATCAAGGTTATCTAGATTTCTGTAACCCCCATTATCTACTCGGTTTATTTTATCGGTTTGTCCAGCATTCAATGCGTATCGCGTAATCATGGTAATGTTAATTAGGTCTGTGTACCGGAAACACAGATCGAACTGCTAACTCAACATACCACAAACCTCATATCATCGAAAGTATCGAGATGAGTAAATCCAATTGCATTGATTGATATGGATTTCATATAGAGGAGTCTATCTGTTGTCTAGTAAGGAGGCGGAAACAGGGTGGGGGTATAGATCGGCGGTCTCGGACCGGACGTCGAACTCGCTGCTCCAGGTAGCATCGGCATACTATTCTGATAAAAGCTACTATACCTATTCATAGCTCTTTGATGATGCTCAAAGGTCATCTTTGGCCATCTGTCGAAGCTATATGGACTGGCAGTTACACTCGGGGTGGTTGTCCCATAGGATGTTTGCATTATGCTGTGATAATTTGCCAAATGACCTCCTGCCCCAGCATATCCTCGAGCGAACTCCATGAAACTTCTCTCGGTAGGTAGAGGACTCTGATACATAGAGGCAGGATGAGGGTGATGGGTTGATGGCGTTGTTGGGACAGGGATTCGATTATAGTCCCGAGTAGGGTGAGTTGATTGTGCAGCGAATCTGGAGACGCTTTGTATAGCTGCTCGCGAGTCGAGTGTTGTAGGTGCTGGAAGCGCTTGAGGCGGGGGGATGATGCTGGTCTGTCGACTTATAGTTGTGTCGGTAACGATATATGGCGATCCATAAGGGGCCGGCAAAGTGCTCATGCTCATTGAGGCTACCATTGAACTAGCCTGCGGGGGAGGGGGTGGGGCCGGAATGTGTGGAAAAAGACCAAATGTTGGTAGATGGGGCGGATGTTGTGCATGAACTTGTTGGTTTTGATGCTGAGTGTAGTGTGGATGAGTAGATTGCGCACGAATGTTGTGATGTAAAGAGGTTTGTGGATCAATACCACCGCTACCTACTCCAACGCCACTTGCATTGTGATGTAGAGCGGAAGTAGGTGGGCTGTAGAAGTAAGGACTTGAAGGTGCAGGTATGCTATGCATAGAATGATTGTAATATGGATGACCTTGGCTAGTTGGAGGGAAGTGGTAGCTTTGATGTTGATATGAGGAAGTTGGTATTCCCCGAAACTGAGGTAATGTTGGCATGGCGTGTCTAGGAAAGTTACTCGGAGGGGTGTGTTGAGATTGAGGTGTCGGCGCTTGAACAGGCGGCGGATTCGAGGTTCTCGTATCGATATTCACTTGAGTATTATTCTGTGCTTTACTGGACTGTAGTGGATTTGAGGTTCGATGCGAGAAGGGACTTTGCATAGATTGCGGTATGCTGGAAGTTACATCATATAGTCTGCTTAGATGTGAATTACCACTGTAGGGGGAGTATAGAGGCGGCCGCTCAGTATCTTTATGGGAACTGTCAGCCATATTCCCCAGATTTGTCTTTGATTGCGCTTCACTGGGATTGGTTATCTGTATTTGAACTGGTTGTGAAGTATCATTATTACAACTATGATTGGTCATAGGCATACTGGATGAAGAATGACTCTCGGTGTCCTTTGGGTTTGCAGTGTTTGACTCTTGTTCGCTCTTAACTTTCTTAAGAACATGTGAGACTACTCCATCATCAGTTACAGTAGCATCCTTATCTTTTCTATGACTCTGATCATCATTCTTAGTGATAGATTTCTTCTTACTATTCTCCTTGGGATGACCAGAAGTGCTCGGGTGTCCGGATGAAGTCTTTTTGGCTCTAGCAGAGTCACCAGATTTTTTTGTTCGCTTCAGTTTAGTATCTTTGGGACTTGATTGGACACATGAACTACTGTCTTCTGTAGGTTGAGTTGGTTTAGGCTTCGATTTATGCTTCCTCTTCTTCAGGGATTTTGTGTCATCACGCTGTTTTTCTGGAACACAATCTCTAGATCGATCAGCAGCTATCCTTTCATTGATTTCATCTTGCAGATCCTCCCACGAGTGAAAAGCACAAATAGCAAATCCGTCAATGATTGTTTCTTCATACTTCTTCTTATGTTCATTCGATTGATCAGTCTGGGTATCATACGAACATTTTGAGGGTTCCTCTTTAACTTTTGTAGCATAATCGGCCTCTCTCTTGATGTCATCTTGTGGTATTGGTGTCGTCGAAAGCCTGTCGCCGAGACTCTCCTGTGAAATGTCGGAGGTAACGCAAAAGTTTGAAGAATTTAGGCTATCGATTGTGGGTTTTTTCAAAGGCGTGATATGCTCCTCTGGAACAGAGGTATCTTTTTCTGAGTTCGGATGGATATGGCTGACAGGTAGTGCGATTGGTGGTTGTGGCAGTTTGGATGAAGCATCTGTGTTCACCATGTTCTCCATCGAGATGGCTTCCGGGATCTTAAGTGCTTTGTCCTGGTGTGGTTGTGGAGGGCTTTCAGGAGATAAATGCTTGACAACGGCAACTTCTGTTTCAGCCATGCTCGTGGTTTTATAAATGTTCTATCAATTTAAGTCATGAGTTAATACTTAAGGTTTCCTAGTACGCTAGTTCCTTCCGTGATACTCCTATGAATTCATGTATTCATGATATATTACGTAGTATTTCGATGTAGGGCCATCAGCTATTGTCTTGATGGAGAGAATTCATTGATAAACGATGGTCACCCGTTTAGGTGTGTTGGTCTGAATGATATGAATAGTAGTACAGGCAGTGAAGTGGGTGCGACTGTTTTGTCTCAATACTTGCTGTCGCAACTTACCGGACTGGTTAGCGCTGGCAGATATTGAGTGTGTTACTCGCTGAAGATAAGCGATGATGGGTTGCCTGAAATCAGCTGAGAATGGGACTCATCGATCGTCACAAGTTAGACCTGCCTAAGTTCTGGCAATATCGAACTTTAATCACAGCGATGGGCTAGATCGTGGGCGCTCATTTTGATCCAACTTTGGTGGTGTGGCGAGCCGATGACTCAGCTTCAGACTTTAGTCGTGGGTTTCAATTCAAAGATATGGCGGCGTTTCTGGTTGAGGAGAATCATGAGGATGAAGTTTAAAATGACCAATGGGAGAGGGAAAACAACGCTGGACAATAACAAGATCTGCAATGCAAACACGCACACACACAGACACACACACACACACATCGAGTCAGAAACTCAATCATGGCTTGCACAGAGCCAAGAAAAGCCAAGGGACAGGATAATCAAAAGCAACACACGCACAGCTCTGGGCTCTGCGTCGTCGATCCTCGCCGACCGTGAGACAAAGCGAGTGCGTCTGCTCGGCCTGGGATCGACACGCAGACAGCTCAGCGGCTTCTTGGGCCCTTGCAAAAGCCACTGATGAAATACCAGCTGTGGCTGGCCGCTTTCCCTCCCTAATCTTACTGCACGCATCACCATCCAAGGCTCGATTATTCTTTGAAGTCATGGTGATCTATTGGAATCGATGTCAGCTTTTATTAACTCATAGCCGACCTTGACCCAGTTTTCACATCGGTTTACCTCTATTTGTATCGCCAATAAAACAGCCACATAAACAATCATCACGCTGCATCAATCCAGAAGCACATGTTTTTTGACACCCAAAAATGTGCGGAATACTGAATCTTGTTGCAACTCCAAGTGATAAGTAGCCTGAAAAAAAGACGCCTGTCTGCATCTCCATCCTGTTGTAATTCACCCTATCCACGAGATCTTGAAACATGTCGAGGCATCGAAAGATAAAGGCTTTGGACTACGATGAAGGTGAGAATCTTCGAAATAACGACACAGTACGTCAAGTTGTGCTTGATTTTACCTTGATCTAACCTTATTTCCTGTCTATCTCTTCCACATATTTTGAACGCAGAGTATGAAGACTACTACGGCGCCTTCGATGAAGATGACGAATTCAATGAAGAAGACTTTGAAGCAAAATATCTAAGCTCAGGTATAGATCTGAACGTCGACCAAAGCAGCAACTCAACTAAGCAGCCTGAACATGAGCAACAAACGATCAACTACCAAGACCTCCAACCTGATATGCTAAACTTAAGGTCACCCGCCATACCTGATGACAACTTGATAGTTAAGGCCAAGAAGAGTATTGAATGCGAAAACCTAGACTTGGGCCAGGATCATGTTCTTTGTTACAAAACGTCACCCACTATCTGCTCAGCCAGACCTGTAGATCAACCCCAATGGCAGCTTCCTCTTTTAGAGATGGACGAGAAGTTTCGGAATAGAACTTACTATAGACACTACACAGAGAGCTATTTGTCATGTTTACGCTCGAAACTAGGCCACTTTCTTGCTGACAACCAACTCTTGTCGAACCCGATGCGATATCATGCCAAGAAAGAACAAGATAATTACGAGAAGTACAGTAAAATGTTCAACTTGTTGACAGATTACTACCAATCTCTGGGCAGCAATTTCTTCTCATTCGCGACTCCATCGCCCGATGAAGAAATAGTCATAGGTTGCCGGCTTGGTACCAAAGGTTGTTATCAGAGTGAAATTAACTATAGATCGTTTGTTCGCTGCGAAGCTGCTCAAGTCGTTGCTTCCCGGTCCACGTCAAGTTCATCATCTAGATTAAAAAATCTCTTATCTAACCCGTGACCATCCCCCTCTGTTCTCTCAACAGCGAAGGCACCCCCTCCCAAACAGAGCGCACCTCAAAAGGATGAACCCAAAGCAGCTCGCTTCGAGTATTCAGGAAAGCAGAGCTCTTCCCAAAATGCAAATTCAAAGCATAGTCAAAAAAGTGATAGCAAGAATCAGCAGAAACTTGTCAAACAATTGTCCCAGAATACAAATGTGACAAACAATAGTGTGATGACGCATAAAAACAAGAGTGAACTGACGGTCCAAGAGGACTTTACAGCCGAGCATTTGGATAAGTTATCGAGGCAGCATAAAGAGAACCAGGCTGCACAATCCGTCTCCAAAGATGCCAAAACTCAATCCTCCAGAGGAGCGACGAATCTCTCACAACTGATTAGCACCAAACCGTCCAAGAAATCATCCCAAGGACCTCAGATTAAGCCAAAGAGCACTAGCTCGAGTGCAACCGGCTCAAAACAAACCCAACAGCAGACCCAAAAGCCACTTGCAACCTTAGTCGAGAAACGACAAAGTCTAAAACAGAGACTGAAACAGAATGCTGAGCCATCCGATCGAGACTGGGAATCATTCAAGATACGGGCTCTAGAAACTATGAAAGAATATAACGAACTCAACAAGTGTTCCAGAGCACGCTTGAATCTAGTTGTTGTCGGTCACGTAGATGCGGGAAAGAGCACGCTCGTTGGACATTTATTATATAAACTCGGACAAGTGAGCAAGAAACAGATGCATCGCAACGAGGTAGACTCGCAACGCCAAGGCAAATCATCATTTAAATTTGCCTGGGCTCTCGACGAAACCAGTGAAGAACGAGCTCGTGGCGTCACCATAGATATAGCGCTTACCAAGTTCGAAACTCCCCACAAAGACATTGTGCTGCTCGATGCGCCAGGCCATGTTGACTTTATACCGGCAGTTATATCTGGTGCAGCTCAGGCGGACGCAGCTCTTCTCGTGGTAGATGCTACTCGTGGAGAATTCGAGACAGGTTTCGAGGCCGGTGGCCAGACACGAGAGCATACATTTCTAGTCAGATCTTTGGGAGTAAAATCTATAATTGTGGTTGTCAACAAGATGGACAATGTTAACTGGGACTGGCGTCGCTTCATGGACATTGCGGATCAATTGAAACCTTTCCTGAAACAAGTTGGATTCAATTTGCGAGAAGATGTGCAATTCGTAGCTGTGAGCGGTCTCACGGGTGATAATCTAACAGAGTGCCGTCAAGATTTACTCCGTAAGACGAGTAGTCATCCGCAGATGGAAACTTCTGAGTGTAATGCCGGCTCAGATCTAAGTGAAGCGTCACAACCAAGCCTGTTGACTGCCATCGACAGGATGAAGCCACCAGAGCGTATGGTGGACAAGCCTACTCGTGTAGTTGTTACGGATATCTACAAGGGTATGTCGAGTGGAGTCTTCCTGGGCGCCAAGGTGATTTCCGGAAAGATTGAAGCTAAACAAAGATTGCTCTTGTCGCCCCCGAATGAACTGTGCGATATCAAGCAGGTGGAGGTGCGTGATAGCAAATCGTCGCATGGAGCCTTCGCAGGCGACATAATAACGACAGTTGCAGTTGGAGTAGACATGCAGAAATTTTACCGAGGATGTATACTATGCGATCCCGTTATTCCATGTGCTGTGACCAATAGATTCCAAGCACGCATCATACTGTTTCACAACTCCAACACTATACTCATCAAGGGAACTCCCATCGAAGTGCACATGAATGGGTCGTACGAATGTGGCGAGGTGCGCAAACTAATTAGCCTGTTGAACAAGAACACGGGCGAGCTAGTCCAGAGTAGGCCACGATGCATAGCGCAAAACTCGTCGGCCATCATTCAGCTGAAGCTGGAGCGGGTTGTATGTTGTGAGCTGTACGAGAACAACAAGGATTTAGGTCGCTTTATGGTGCGCTCCTTTGGCAAGACTATAGCCGCTGGGCTCGTGACTAAGATAAAACGACCGAAGGTGAGGAAGAGTGGCGCAACCAAAATGAAATCAAAGTGATCCAAGTTCCAATGGCGAGGAAGCCAAATAAACTAGTGCAGTGGAGTTGAGAGCGCTGTTTCAAGCGCTAACTCTCAATATCGATGTTGGCCGAGATGATTGATGAGCGTAATGGGATCAATCAGCGGCGCAATCAATCAAGAATTAATCTCGCTCGGGGGACGCTGTCTGTGGTCGGCTGGACGTCGAGTTGTGTGGTCAACTCCAGGGGGACTCATTTGGCCCTCTGAGTCGTCGTCCTGGTCGTCAGCGCTCCTCACCTGGCAGACTCTTGGCTGATCAGATAAGACTCTGACGAGAATCACAGGTGCCAATTAGCCAGCTAGAACTTGGACAGGGTGAAAACGTTGCGCAACGACTTGAGAGCGAGGCAACAGGTGAGAGCGACGATTGTGGTCCCGATTAGGCTGAATTGAGTGGGTTTGGCTTGGGTGTTATCGGCTGAGTGCCCGCGCTGTTATCGGTAAGAACAAACAAGTGAGGGCGCCAGGACTGGCGACTCAACACCTGTGCAGTGGGCGCCCAACGAGGTGATTGATTGTGTGCGGCGGGCACGTTCATCAGGTGTGTGTATGTGTGTGTGTGTGTGTGTGTGAGTCGGGCCCGTGTGTTTGATTGGCGAGTTGCCGACGGGCTCTGACCAGCAATCACGCGCACGATGATTGTTGTTAATGGAGCGGACAGACTGGCCGGCGACGGCGAGTGTGTTGCGTGAGGCGAGCGCGGTAAGTGTTTCTTAAGTGGATTTTCAGCAGATAGATTGTTTTTGTTTCGCGCGCCGCTGCCGACTCGGCCGGCGCGCCTGAAGCCGTGACTCGGGACGAATCAGAGGGACTCACAGCCAGTCGCTTGTTGCGAGGCTCAGCCCTGGAAGTTATGCTGGCCATGTCGGTTGCACAACCACTTGGAGCAAGCGCAACGAGGCGCCCACACTGATGCTGGCTCGTGCGAATGTTTGTACGGCGCCGTTGAATAATTGGCCCCGAATGTTGCGGAGCGCGAGTTTTGATCGCCCGCTCGTCTGCTTGTTGGCAGGCCAATATTGAGTGATAATTGGGTTTTGGGCGCGTCGCCTTTTCCGCCAACGCAAACGCCTTGCGGTCGATTGGCCGGCAAACGGCGGCGGCGGCGGTGGCGGCGGCAAATTGTTGTTTGCCATTGGCGGGCGCGCACAATGCGCGCGGCCGCTCAATTAATCATCCGATCGATGATGACCAATGGCCGGGCGGTCGTGATGGTGTCGGTGGTCGTGGTCGTGGGCGCCGAGGAGACTCTGGCGCGCGCTGAGCCGATCATTGCACAAGAGCCGGGGCGGCGCTTTTGCGCCCGTGCGCTCGCCTCGAGCTGTCGCTGCGACTCGGCCGCGTTCCGTCGGCGCGAGGCTCTGTGACGGCGACGAGAACGGCGCCGTCTGCAGCGAGATTTAATTAAATTTGTAAGCATTGTAACCCGTCGCCGGTGGGTCCAGCCGCGAGAGGAGTAGCGCAAAACAATTACGCAAATTCTTGCGCGCGGCGGGCGCCCACCTGTGGGCCGGCCGCGCGGCTGGCCAAGCCGCGGCAATAATTGATCGCCGTTTGTCGGGCGTCGCGGCGAACTGTAAAGAGCTCGCGGACGGGCGCAGTTGGCCAGTGGGCTCTCAAATAAACTTTTTGTCTGCGAGTGTGAGTGTGAGTGTGAGTGTTAGTGTGAGTGTTAGTGTGAGTGTTAGTGTGAGTGTTAGTGTGAGTGTTAGTGTAAGTGCGCATTCAGCAGCCCTCGACTGCCGGCGCCGACTCGAGTCCAGGCAGACGCTGGCCGAGCGCCGACTGAAACCATAGGCGCTGCCCGTTGGCGAGCTCTCGATTAGAATCAGCGCTCGGCGCCGGCCGCACTCGTTTGGCGCTCGTCCACTGCCGCCAGCTGATTTGTGTGAGGCGCTTGTGTCACGCCGGCCGCCTGAGTGTTCCGGCGCGGCCGAGCGAGATCGCCTTTGAGGAGGTGCCGAGAAGCCCATTTAGGCGGCGCGCCAAAGTCGGCCATTGTTGTTGTTGCTGTTGTTGTTGCTGTTGGTGGTGGTGGTGGCGGCGGTGGTCGCAGTGGTGGCGCATCTCGTCGGCGTCTCGTAGGCGCGACTGCGGCGCGATAAGACAAAAGAGTTCATAATTGTGAGATAAAGTTTTCGGCTTGGCCAGGAATCGGCCGGCGCGCTAGACGCAAACGAGCGCCAGGAAACAGAAATAGAGAGAGAGAGAGAGCGCACATACGCACACAGCTCATTGACCATTCATTGGCCTAAGTGGCGGCCGACGGCCGGCGGCGAGCGCCATCAGCTGCGTCCAACTGGTGGCCGCTCCAGTTCGCCAACGAGCGCTGGATCGCGTCCCAAAAGTCGCGGCCGCCGCCGAGGCGACGAAGTCGCGCAATTAGCAACAAGTG
>SNVD02005502.1:0-22447 GCA_013180625.2 Boswellia sacra
GAGACCACCAGCTGTTCGTGGGCGCAATCTTAAGTGGCGCCTTCCTCGGCCTGCGCTCACGGCGCTCACCGGCCGGCGTTGTCTCGGTCGACGACGACCACGGCGGCGACGTTGCGCTTCGCCACCGCTTAATAGATGATAAATGTGCGCCCGGCGCGCACCAAACTGGAGATGTCGAAAATCAGCGCGCCCGCGCCAAAATGGAGATGTTTGTGGTTGATTAATTAATTAAATGAATTACCTGGCCGGAGTCGTTGCTCCAGTCGGCCGGCGTGCGGCGGGCTCGAGTGGAGACAGAGAGAAAGAGAGGAATGCGCAGGCGCAGTGGCAGTAACTTGCGCACGGCCAACTCGCGCCGAGCCGACTCGTGTTCACTGCACTTCGACGCCACGAGTCTATCGATCGGCCAATTATCGAGCGGCGACGCGCGTGCGGCCGCTTATCAGTCGCGCGCGGCCGTTTGTCATCTGCGCTCGTCGGCGGGCCGCCCGGTGACATCTCACTCAAAGCGCCACTCTCTCTCTCTCTCTCTCTCTCTCGCTCGCTGGGAGCGCATTCTCGCGCTCACCTGTGCGAGTCGCGCGGGCTCGCCGGCCGTGGGCGCAGGTGAGGCTGGTGGAGGTGAGTGGACTCGGCGGCGGTGGCGCAAATTATGACAGCCACTGGGAGGGCTCATGCGGGCCAGTGTGAGCGCGCGGCCGTGCGGGTGAACAAAGAAGTTCGGGCGGCGCGCGGGACTCGCGAGGAATCCAAATGACTGCGGCGACGGCCATAGAGCGCGCGCGCCCGCCAGCACGCGACCGAGCGTCAACTCTTCGGCCGCCCGCGAGCTTTCGAGTTTCATCCGCGCAGATTGCGAATCTCGATAAAGGCTCGCCGCGCGCTGGCCACTGTGCGCTATTGAATTAGCGAGCGCGCGAGCCCAAAACAACAGGTAGCCGTCGGCCGGTCCACATGATTGGCGCCGAGCCCGCGCGCACTGAGCAATCACGCGAGTTCTCCAACGAGCGACCGAGCGAGCGAGCGGCGAGTGTTTGCCCGCAGGCGAGGCGCAAATTGAAGAGTTGTTCAAAGAGGTTTGCGCGCAATTTGCGCCCGCCGCCGGCCGCGCGCTAAGGTCACGGGCGCCGCTCGGGTGCGGGCCGCCTTGCATAAGCGCGCGAACACAAAGCTACCGGCGAGCTGATCAAAGTGACGCCGCCGTTTGACAGTTCGCTCACGCCGCCTCGACTGGCGAGCGGGCGCCTTATCAGATGGCCGGCCGAGTGGTCGCGACTCGCGACATGAGTTTCGCCGCGTCGGCGACTCAAGACAGTCGCACTCAGCTGGCCGCAGTATAGGCGCTGGCCAGCTCGGGTTCTAGCGAGCACTCACACTGGTGCTCATATAGAATGCAGCCCCAGCTGATTGATTAGTGGCCAGTTGTCGACTGAGTGCTTGCGGGCGACGCTCGGGCCCGCAGGTGCGCAGGTGCACGGCTGCAGAGCTGCGGAGCTGCGGGGCTGCCGAGGTGCAGGGGTGCAGGGGTGTAGGGGTGCAGGGGTGCAGAGCTGCAGAGGTGCAGAGGAGCGCGACGCCCGTCGAGCTATCATTAGCGCGAGTGAGGCGGCGGCGGCGCCGACATCGGCTCGCTGCACACGAGTCATGCGGCTAATGTTTGCTCGCTCGCCCGCGCGCCCGCCCGCTTAATGATGACACCGCTGCGGCGTCGCTTTGTGGGCGCCGCCGCCGCCGCCGCCAACTGGAGCACCCAAGGCGAGCGCCGTGTGCAATATCAGCGCCGCGTCAACTCGATAAACAATTCGCCGCCAACACTGGGCGTCATTGTCGTCGACGTCGCGCCCGACGTTCGACTCCACGTCGGCGCGCTGTGACAAGGGCGCTCACGGGCGCGCACGCTCGCGCAAGTCATTAGTTAAATCATGCGCAACAAGTGCACAACAATCGTCGCTGAGTTGCGCCGCGGAGCTCAGGCGAAGCGCCAGCCAGAAATAGTAATTGAAAGAGAAGACGAGCTCGAGCGGCGCTCGGCTCACCTGGAGCTGGGCGCTCGTGACCATTAGCTCGGGCGCGCGTGCCCAGCTGACCAATGGCTCCGGCGGCGGGCCGAGCGTCGTGTCGCGGCCATAAAGTCGCGCCGCCGCCGTCGCCGTCGCCAACTTTCTCGAACTCTGACGCGACCCCGCAAACGGTGTCGCTCGGCCAAACACAGCGCGCGCGCCCCGCTCGCGAACGCAACCGATCATTATGGACGTCGAAGCGCGCGCGCCTGGCCTTACTGTAAACGAGACAAATGACATGCCGCCGCGAGCGCCCGTTTGTGTGGGCGCACTTCCGGGCGCGCCGACGCTTCGCAGTGCTCGTCCAGGTCAATGGCGCAAGAGTTCTCGCCACAGCGCCATCTCGCGGCGCCCTGACCAACTCCCTCGCGAGGGCTCATTTGCAAGCGCCGCTTCGGGGCCGACAAGGCCAGCTCAAGTCTGGCCTCGCCGACCCGGCAACCAATTGACGTCAGCGCCGGTCTGAATCAATTAGAACCGACTGACAAACAGACACGCGGTCAGCTGACGGCTGCGTGTCGAACTGGCGTACACAATTTAAGAGGGCCGCTCGATGGCCACTGGCTGGCATTCGCTCTTTGAGCTGCGTCCCGTTCCCGACAACTCGCACACGAGCTCCAGTCTCGCTCTTGACCTCCGCAGTCTCGAACACTAAAACTTGCCTCGACATGCGCTCCTCAAGTGTGTGCATAGTGGCGCTTCTAGCGGCGCTCGCGTGCGTGGCCTCGCGCGAAGTGGCCGCCTGCAGCCAGCTGGGCGAGAACTTGGCTCGCATGCGCATCAACATGTTGCTCAGTATCTACCCGAACCTCAGACAAGAGTACGGCCGGGGCGCCAACGGCAACAACCTCAACAACGGAATGTACGGCAACAACAACAACGGCCAGTACGGCACCAATGGCCAGTACGGCGCCAACGGCCAGTTCGGCCAGCAGCAGCCGGGCCAGCAGGGCAACCTTCAGCCGAACGGCCAGAACTATCCCAACAACAACAACAACAACAACGGCTACAACAACAACCAGCAGCAGCCGCAACAGCAACAACAACAACAACCCCAGGGCCAGAACGCCAACGGCAACAACAACGGCCAACAGACGCCAATTACGTCCGTCAGCTGAGCGCAGTCAGCCCGATTGGTCTGGATCCAAGTGAATCCATGTGAATTGATGTGTATAATGAATAAATGTGTAAACAAGTAAGTGTCTCGCTCGTCGCTCGTCACTCGTGTGTTTGTCTCGCGCGCACTCGTTGCCAAACTGGAGCTCATTTGTGTGCCGGCTCACGCGCGCAGGTGCGCTTGAGCGGTTGGCCAATTAGAGAGTACCGTTACGATATTTGCCAATCAATTAGCAAGCCATCTTGGCAGCCATCACTCGGTGGCCCGCTATAAAAGTGTCGAGCATCAAAGCTGCTCGATATCCACACCAATCGGCTCAGTTCTCGCGCACAAGCACTCGATCGCAAACAAAAGTCACACTCTTGTCCGTCAGCTGAAGCACAAGTCGCAAAATGACTCGCAATTTGAACGCCACCCGAGTGCTCGTCTGCCTGGCACTCGTCATGCTGGTAGTGCTGGCGTTCGCCGGCCAGGAGGCCGAGTCGTGTCGCAGGAATCGCACTGAGTTGGCGCGCCAGACGATCTTGAACCTGTTGACTCTGTATCCCGACTTGGCGTCCGAGCTCACCAGCGCCAGCTCCACCAACACCACCACCACCAGCTAGAGATTCGCAACAAACTCGGAGATCCAATAAAAATGACGCGAGACCTCTGATCATCCGAGAGGCCGCGCAGAACAAACAACAATTTGTCTCTATCTATTCCATTGCCACAAAGACTTTATTCGCTAGGCGCGCCGCTAGTGGGCGCCACCGCCCCAACTCGCTCAAGAAGTTGTGGTGGTGTCCGTGCTGGTGCTGTTCGTGTTGGTGGTCGTGTCCGTGCTCGTGCTGTTCGTATTGGTCGTGGTGTCCGTGTCCGTTGTGGTGCTGTTGCTCGAGCTCGAGTTCGAGCTCGAGCTGGGCGCCGCCGTGGTCGAGGTTGCGAAATAAGTCTTGAGCGAGGGATTCTCGGCCAGCAGTCGCTGGATGAGAGCCCGCGCCGACTCGCGACTGATGCAGGCGTCGCTGATGCTCGGCCACACCAGCGCCAGCGCCACACAGGCCACGAGCGACATAGCGATTGTCCGCTTGTTCACCATTTTGCCTTGAATCTCTCCTGAATGTTCGTTATCCTTTTGTTGATTTGATCAGCCAACTCGACTTGGGCGCTTCCTCTTAATTCTTGGTCACGACTCGCTTCGGAGGCGTCACTTATAAAGCGGCCGTGTGCCGGTGCTCACCGATCAATCGAGAGGTTGCCCTCCTTTTGCATTGAGAATGCGGCCGGAATCAATTGACCTGTTGGAATTTGTTACAGTGTCCGATTGCGCAAAAGTTGCACTCCGTAATTTCTGGCCAGCTCTCTGGGCGAACCATAAAAAGGGCGCCCACAGATCTCATAGAGCTCAGACGGAGACTCGCAAGTGCTCAGTGTACTAGTTGGCGATATCACGCAAACAATAAATCAACACTGAGACAATATGAAGCCAACAGGCGCTCCATTGCTGCTGGGCTGCCTCATGACGACTCTAGTGGGCGTGCTGTTGGCGCCCGCTGTTCGCGCCTGCAGTCCGGGCTCGGCCGAGTGGGCCGTGCGCATGCAAGTCCAGAGCTACCTCAACATGTTCCCCGCCATCTACGACGACATCCAGACAGGTCGACTGGCGCCCACCAGGCCCGGCAACTACGGCAACTACGGACTCAACGGGCTCAACGGAATCAATGGCAACACCGCCAACTATCAGAACCAAAATGGCTACATCAACCCAATGGGCACTCAGGGCCAGTACACAATTCCCACGACCAACGGACAGATGTTGGTGCCTCAGGGCTCCGTGGTCGTGCCACAAGGCACGCAGATGATCCCGACCAACACCGGCTAGAGGCCGACGTGCCCACTAGACTAGAGTCTGAGCGCGGATGCAGAGACGCAACGAATTGAATAAATATACAGTAGGCCATGCGAAAGTGTGTGTAGAATCTGCAAGTCTTGATGGAGTTTATTTGGCCTGCCTCTAGCTTGTTAATTTAGCTCGAGCGTGGGTCCTCAGTCCTTGTGGTTCGAGTTTGAGCAGGACGTCGGCCCGGTTGAAGTCGCCAAGTGAATCTCGAGCGTAGGCTTCTCGAGGCCACGAGATGCGCGGATGAACGTGCGCCTCTAGTCGCAGGCCTCAGTGGATTTCCTCGAAAACCACTACACCTTTGGCACGCACAATATCACGCATATCGCCACTGTTCCCCAGATCCATTTCGCACGTCTCTTGGAATTCATCCACACCCACCGACTCTCGACCTGACTCAGTGGCTGCGAACGCGTGTGTTTGTGTCTCTACTAGAGACTCTCTAGTCAGCGATGAGCTGCGCCACTGTGTCGCCCGTGAGCATATTGCACGCGCTGCATTAATTAACCTCCAGACTCGGAAGTGGGAGCCGAGCCAGTGATTGCGTCAGCTGGTGGCGCATTAGTAATCGCGGCGCTCAATACACGAGCACGCGACGGCCGAGGTATAAAAGAGCCGGCCGATTGGGAGTCTGGAATGAGAGCAGCTGTGTGCGGCCCACAAGCAACAGTAGATTACTTTAGGATCTGTGAAGTGGAGATCAGGTGGCCCAGCTCGAGCAACAATCAAGAATGAGAACTTCAGGTGCGCTGATCTGCGCGGCGGCGCTGTTGGTCTGCCTGGCGCTCGGCTCACACGCCTGCGACCCGGCGTCGGCCGAGATGGCCGTGCGCATGCGAATGCAGGCCTACATGAACATGTTCCCCGCCATCTACGACGACATCCGGAGCGGCCGGCTGGCGCCCACCAGGCCCGGCAACTACGGCAGCTACGGAAACTACGGCGCCAATGGAAACTACGGCACCAACCAGAACGGCTACATAAACCCCAACCAGGGCTACGTGAACCCCACCAATCAGGGCTATGTGAACCCCACCCAGGGCCAGACCTATGTGACACCCCAGGGCCAGGTGGTGGTGCCCCAGGGCCAGACTGTAGTGCCGCAGGGCACCGTGGTGGTGCCGAACAATGGCTAGCGAGCGCTTGAGTGAGCCAGAGGCGCCAATAAATAGCACAAAACAGTCATAAAGCACTCAACTCTTTCCACGAACCCACGAAAACTCTTTCGCGCGTGGCGCTCGGAAGCGCATAAGCCACACAGGTGAGTTCGGCAGTGTGACCCGAGCGAGGCACAGCTGCGCCAAGGTCGTCACCTGGGGGAAGAGAGTGGGGGCGCTGATGGGGATCGGAGCGAGGCGACGCGCAGTCAGTCAGCTCGTTTGTGTGCGACTGGCGAGTGAAAGTGAGTCGGGCGGCAAGCTCGGGCGAGCCGCCAGTCGAGTCGTCGAGCGAACGGCTATGGCACACTTGACAGCCGCTCTCGGAGTGTTTGTCTTCGTGCACCTGTGTGTTGTTGCGTTCTGGCGAGCGAGCGAGCGAGAGAACTCAGCCGGCGGCGCCCTTTCAGTCGCGCCGACTGAGCCCCGCCGGGGTGATTGATCCGAGCCGTCATCGCCCACTCATGACCTCGGCAAGGGGCACGGGCTGTTTCACGGCCGCCCGGCGCACCTGTGCCGAGGGGCCCCCGGCGGCAGGCCTTTGTGGCGTTTGTCACCTGGTGGCGCCCCCGAAGGAGCCACTCGTTCATCGATTGGCGGTCAGCTCGAGGGTCGAGTCTGCATCTGGCCGTGTGCATCTGGCCGTCGGCCAGACGAGCCGAGCGGCGGGCTTTGTGTTGTTTCGTGTGCGCAGGAACGCGCACGAGCCAGAGGGCAAGCGCGCGGACGCCTTCTGTAGTGCACTCGGCCCTCCGCTTGCTCTGTGTGTGTGTCTCTCTCTTTCTCTCACTCGCTCGCCCACTCAGTCGCTCACTCGCTCGCACGGCCGCTTGCCCGCCCGCCCGCTGGCCCGCCCGCCCATTGCCTTTGGCCTCTGTTCGCGCTCTCGAGCCTAGTCAACTGCGACGTCGGCCAGCGTAAACAACACACAAAAACAGTGACGAACGCACACACACAAATGACCTGCCAAGTGAGACAGACGCGCGCACAAAATCTCGTAACCTTTCGAAACTCACTCACAATCGTCCGCTTTGTCTGTCTGTCTGTGTCTATCTCTCACTGTCTTGCATTAACTTTGCGCCTCCATCTCATCAAGCTCTCATTCTTCCATCCTGACACTCTCTCTCTATCTCTTCATCGAGCTCATCATAGAGTCCATCCTCCCGAGGACGGGAGATATGAGCACCCGACCGAGGACTCAGTCTGGACTCTCAACCGAAAGTGAAACTCGAGCCGACCCAAGGTTATTGGCACGAACGAGCTAGCGTCCGAGATAACATCTACAACCATCACCAACAGGCACCAATAGATTGCGCCACTCGACAACAAAGTGTCCACCAGGTGACACTATCGAACACACATACACACAGTCACACCCCTCACACCTCAGTCAGTGTAGGATCGATTTCGGATTTGCGCCTGCCAAGTTTGCAACTGACAGCTGATCGAACGAGAACTTGCATGAGACGCAGATTGCAAAAACACTCACTAGTCCCCTCGCAAACCATCTGCACAAGAGCTGAGATAAAGTCCCTATCACGCACTTATCAGTGCCCTGTTGTGCAACAACCAAACGACCAACAGAGGTCAGTGAACGGGCCAGTCTCGATGTTCGCTCTCAAGTCGAGCTTTCAGAATCACCACCACACAACATATCACTTGCTCGCCCATGATCACAAAGCTTGGCCCGTCTAGTTGAGCTGTTTCAAAAGACCAAGCCAGATGAAGCTACTCGAGAGTAGCTGCTCGGAGTTGCTAAACTCAGCACTCAACTTTGAAACTGGACGATGTCGAATCATCGGAAGGTAATTGTTCGTCCCGCTGTCCTCATATCCTCGCACCTTAGATTAGTCATACCATTTACGCGCTCTTCACCCATTCTTTCTGCACCAGTGCAATGTCTCATTGTCGTCTTCATCACATTAGCTAACAATTTGCCGATTTTCCATCGCTCACTCGTCTCGACTACTCACAACTCAAGGGTTGAGATATACTCCTGCAAACTGGTCACGAACGAGAAAAGGCTCTACAAACAGCTAAACAGTGATCCAGAAAATGACCCCCACAAACTCGAGGCTCTCTCCCCACCTGAGAGCTGCTCTTACTCATGCAGTCCGAGTAAATTATACAGCAAAAGCTTAACTAGCGAGGACGGAGATGGCAAAGACGCGCACCTATGCGACACTATCAGTCGCAAAACACTCTTCTATCTTATCGCCACCTTGAACGCCTCGTTCGGCCCTGACTACGACTTCAGCAAGGCCAAAGCGGAAGAGTTTAGCCGAGAGCCCAATCACACGTGGGTGATCAATGCCATCGATGCAAACTTTCTCAGCTCACCAGCCCACCAATCTTACTCTGTATTGAAAGGCCAACTCTGGCAGGCTATTGACACTGCCATCAACATGGCAGAATGTGAAATCTACAGTTATAATCCGGATCTCAACTCAGATCCATATTCCGAAGATGGCTGCTTATGGTCATTCAATTACTTCTTCTATAACAAGAAGTTGAAACGAGTATTATTCTTCACCTGCCGCTCAACAAGCAACCATGCTTTCGACGACCTAACGTCCGAGGACACGAATGACATTTACGACATGGATGATGTTTGAGAGAACACACCCGAAACTAAACCACCACAGCACGCGGACGACCATCATCATGATTGATCACATGACATTCATCATCAGCATCAAAATCATCTTCATCACCCATAGATATTACCAGACTAAGTGTATAAATATCCCAAATGGTTGCTGGTCGCCCAGTTTATGAGTTTATAAGAGAGAGTTCCTTTCCGTATTCATTCGTATACTCATTTCACGTATAATCGAGTTTCATGTTGATTAGTTTGTCCGGTGTTGAGTTGTAGAAGTGGTTTGCATCCTTTATACATCGCTCGATGTCTATCTCAGGTAAATCACTGAATGCAACTATGCAGTCATTGAAACTAAACTCCAGAAGGTCGTTCCGAAGTTGATTAAGTATAGCGAGCCCTACACATAAGGGATATTTCTCATCACCAAGAAGGAGGCAATCCCAAACATGTAGTATCTTGTGTAAAGGTAACACGTGAGTAAACATGGTCAAAAACCAGGGTATTGCGTATAGATCTGGCAGAAATCCCAACTTTTCCAGGTGACTCGCCAGCGAGCCATCGTGATATGCTAATAGTTCGGAGAACATGGCTAAATACTGTTGGACGATCTTTTGATTGTCCTTCATGTAGAAACCCTTCAAGTACTTGTCGATGAAGGCGTCAAAACAGGCAAATGCGATGGCCTCACAGTCAAAGTTGAGTAACAAGAACGGAGCTGCCAAAGAATCAAGACCCTGCCAATATACGTACTGGGGTGTGTTGTGATTGAGCCAAGCCTTTAAGATACGAGCAAGTTTTTGGTGCCCTTGAGGGGAGGCCATTAGCTCATTGTACTGATGACACCTGGGAATGTCAACGCTGATCTGCCGGTCGGTGGCGAGAGGTGTTGTCTTGTCTATGGATTCATAGAGCGACTGACTTTTTCTCGGTGAGACCTCTAACAATATCGTCCAGGTCTGAGCACGGTAGTAAGGTGGGATGTCTATAGAAGCTTCGCGTATCAAGTGATCTTTCAGATAAGGGCATCCAGCTAACAGACGCTTGAATAGCACTAGGCGCTCGCATTGATATGCAAAATCGGCTTCTTTTATGATTACCGGTTGCACTCTGGCACTTTCTTTAACTCGTGTCTGGATCGATGAATCGGCGCTAAGGTTACGTAATCTGTAGCGAAGTTAAGAGAATAGATTCGAAATGAGGAATATTGCTTGTCTTTATATTGCAACTCATTCCAGAGGACTTTCCGACAAAACCTAGTCGAAACTCAAACTAAAACGCCTCTCTTGGTTCATCAATATCTCCTCCTCAGTGAGTATGAGCGGGTAAAAGATCTTGTCGTCGAGTCTTCCCATATCAGATATGAATATCTCCAAAGAGATGGGTTTTGGGGTCAGATCGACAAATACATGGCTCTTCAACTCAACGTCTTCGGATGTGCCTGAGGATTTTTTTCCAACTATAAAATAAGGAATTTTTAAGATGGGCGGACAGTCGTCTCGCTTTTGTGCTGACTCAAAGTTCCTACCAATTGACAGGCGCCAGAGATAGTATATTTCAGAAAGATTAAGTTTTGATATGTTCTCATGTTCAAGTTCAAATTGGTCAATCACGAGGGGTTTCTCAACTTTGGCTACGAAACTCGTTGGTGGACTCAATTCTAATATCTCATACAGATTCTCGAGGCTAGCTCTACTCATCGGATCAGGATTGAGTGCCTGCCTGAAAAATTCATTCCATGCAGAAGAGTTTTCAATATGAGTATCGTCCAGAATCCCACCAAGCTGCTCAATAACTTGTTGAGAGCTATCACAGAAGGCTAGACAGCAAGGGTTGTCTGGGAGTTTCAAGTCAGGTTTCAATATTTTAAGAAAAACTAAACTAGCTGACCATATATCACTTTGTTGCGTTGCCTGTATGCCAGGTAGTTTGACTTGCTCTGGTGCGATGTAGTATAAATTCTTAGGTAAGATTGATGCGGCTCCCAATGAAAGACCTCCATTCACTAGCAGATTCACGCACCAATAGCTAAGTTTGAGATTGCATCCAGACCACACAAAACAGTCTGGTGTGATGAGACCATGCGAACAATTGATTACCTTGTGGAGGTGGTGTAAGGCGTCAAGAAGTTGACTAGCTATCTCCCTAGGACTAATACTATCTGGAATCTTGGTTGGCAGATCTTCTTGAACCAGAGTGATGCGCTCTATTCACATGATATCGTTGGATTTATAAATATCGTGTCAATAGATGCAATCTGAAGAGATAAATCTAAGGATTTAGTTCCATGAGGTAAGTTAACTCACCGTTCTTATTCCTGAAACAGTCAACATATCGAGTCAAGTTGGGATGATCAACCTTCTCAACCTGAGCCTTGAATTCTCCAATGATTCTTATCGAGTTTGGTGTTAAAGGAAGGTCATTGTGACTGCAGATTATGTCGTTGTGACAGGTAGAGTCTAGTGGAAGGCTTGCTAGATTAATATTAGAAAGTTTCATGATGTAGCGGCATTCATGATCCTAATTGTTAGACGGAAGAAACCCGAATATGGCCGTGGTTTGCATGCGTGTGACAGCTGATATAATTTTGAGCGTGAGCATCTGCTCGCAGATCACGCCCACTTTGATCTATCGATGGTGATCGGTTGCAAGACTCGATCTAGTCTACAGCTGACTTGCGTAATCAAAGAAAAACCATGTAACATTCTAAGTTCACTAGGATCAGGATTCATTCGATGATAGTGAATATATCCCGGGATTGGTTGCTCGCCTATTTTAACGTCACCCAAAGTGAAAAGCATCATGAGGGGAACGCCACCTAAATGAGGACTTCGTTGGGGTGATCAAAATTATCTTATTGGGTTAAACTTAACCCCGCTAGGTGACCCTCTTTTAGATTGAGATCTTTTACATCAACCGGCCAAGAGAATTCCATGATTCTCATTCTGCAGAAATCATGATATGAACCTATCTACTACCCAAATAATTTAGTGTTGCAAAGAACTCCATCTGACATGATGCATGAGACTGTTAGTATCAGTCGGCTCAGTAAGCCTTCTCACGTTTTTGATTGATCAGATGGTGAACCAGCCCCGAGTCGCAATCTCATCATCTTATAAAGGTTCTAGGTGGTACAATTCCAGTATATAACGAGATCAGCAGATTTATTGTTGCCATTTATGGCGCTTCCTGTCGTGGCCGTAGTTTGTGTGGCTCTCACCATATCTTCCTGATTCTCTGATGCTCTCTTGACTTCGATTATCTCTCCGGTAGTCTCTGAAGGTAGAGTGATTGCTACTATTATTGGTATAACCACCGTGCTCGTTTCGGTGGTTTGTTCTCTGGCTTTGGTGATGCTCTGTGCGCTGACCAGATGAAGATCCGCTAGCTTGATCTCTTCTTTTGTTTCTCTGTTCACGAGACTTTCGGAAGTTATGACTCTGCATGGCCAACCGCATCAAATCGTCACCGACAAGCTGATTTGAAGATTCCAAATTCTTTACAAGGTGACCTGCAAATTCTTTGTCTTTGTCGGAACTTAATAGAGTGTAAGCATCACCCTTCGTGCCGGCACGTCCAGTTCTTCCTACCCTGTGGATGTGCGTATCGATGTCTCGAGCCACATCGTAGTTTATCACAGTTCTAATATGAGATATGTCCAAACCTCGAGCGGCTACATCAGTAGCCACCATTATGTTGCATTCCTTTCGCTTGAAGGCCATGATTACGCGATTACGTTCAGATTGTTCCATATCGCCGTGAAGAAGAAGCACCTGCTTCCCAGTTGCCTGCAAATTCTTGTGAAGCTCTTCAGAGTTCATTATACGGGTGACAAATATCAATACACTACCAATGGAAGTGAACTCAACTAGTTTGCTCACGAGCCATTGCCATTTCTGGGAGATTTCTCTGAAGATCATCACATGTTGAGATACATCTTCGTTGGCTTCACCCAAAGTCTTTTGGATAATCTTTACAGGATCTTCAGTAACAGTTCTAGCCAGTTGCTCAACTCTATGCTTGAACGTGGCACTAAATAAAAGTGTCTGGCGGTCTGGCCTTATGTGATCGCAGATAGAACGCACTTGAGCTTCGAAACCCATCTCGAAGAATCTATCAGCCTCATCGAGAACGAGGTATGTAACTCGCCTCAGATTCGTCGCATTAGATTTGATTAGATCGATTAATCTACCGGGCGTGGCAACAACGATCTCAGCACCGGACTCGAGGTCCTTCGCTTGTTCATATCTAGAACCTCCGCCGTAAGCGCAGACAATGTCGAGCCTATAGGAGTTGGAGAATTTTTTTGCCTCCCCGTAAACCTGCAGAGCTAGCTCTCTGGTTGGAACTAGCACAAGTCCGATTGGTCCATCACCTCGCTCAATCTTGGGCTGTCTCAAGATATGCACTATCATAGGCCATATATAGGCTGCTGTCTTACCGCTTCCAGTGACAGCTATACCGATGATGTTGCGTCCAGACAAGGCGGCTGGTATCGCTTGGGCTTGTATGGGTGTAGGCTGGAAGTATTCTGATTTTCTAATGACTTTCATCAGCTTTTCATCAAATTTGAAATGTGCGAAGCTGCAGACAGGCTTTGGTGCTCCACTACCCAGGACCTTGATCTCGAGCTTGCTCCGTAAGGCCTCGGTTCGCTCATCCGTGAGTTTCGCGATCTCTTCGTGTTCTTGATAGAAGGACTTCTCAAATTTCTCATATAAGATTTGCGAATGATCGACTGGAGGTAGTGGCTCGACCTCGCGTTTGATTTTTCGAACAGATATGATGTTGCCATCCTTGTCGTACTCAATTAGGTCCTGACGTTCGTCCTCTTCCTGATTGTCAGACTGTGTCTTCTTCTCCTCAACATACTTGTAATAGGATTCTTCGATGTCGTCAATTTGGTCAATATCTAATCTAACACCCCGAGACCGATCATTTTCAGTCTGTTCGGTCGGTTCGATGATGACTTCCTGCTGTGACTGTACAGAATTCGAGGGCTTGTTATTGTTTACTTTGTTCTCTCCCTCAAGGCTTTTCATGTAGGCATCAAGAGGATCGTCTTCATCCTCTTCAATCTCATCTTGCTTTGATCCAGTCGAGCTTTGAACGTCCTGTTCAGCCTCTTCTCCTAGCTCGGGTTCATCTTCCACTCGAGCAAAATAATCTTCGTCATCGGTGCGATGGAACTTCTCCTTTGGCTGGGGTCTCACTTGAGAATGAGTGTTGGCCTCTGCAAAAGCGTTCTTGTCACGCTGGAATGTCAATTGATGGTGGGGTTTATTATTAGAGGAGTCTCGATTCCTCTCAAATTTGGCCCGACCAGTCCTGTCAGTGTCGTGCTTGTGGTAATTGTTTTGGTTTCGTGCTTGAGGTGTATAATCGGTCGGCGGGGGAATACATGCCGACGGTCGCTGAGACATGGCCGCAAAGATAAATCAAATCGGGCGCAGTGTCGCTCTGGGGAAATGCTCAAACAGGACTCGATATGGGGGATGTCATGATATAGAGTGTATAAACTTTGACGGGTCAAAATTAAATGTATATCGTGGGAAAAGTTGAGCGTTTATTTACATTCGTGGCCAAATTCGTTGCAAGTTGGAAGTGGCGCGGGTGAGCGTTCGCAGATTGGGCGCTGAAGTTCTCAGTTCATTGAGCAGTCGGCACGCGCGTGGGGCCAATTTGCCACAGCACGCGGGCTCCTAGAGGCGGCCATTGCCATTTCTCACCTTTATTAACTCGACTCGCCTATTCCGCCTCTCTGTCTAATTAACACAACTTGTATACAGCAAAATCACAGGTACTCACTGACTCGCGCCATCACTTGAAGAACCACTCACAGCCTGGTGACTTGGAGTCGCGGTTTCTCGACTGACGCTGAATCGGCGCCACCCAAAAGAGTGTCGCCCTTGTCATCTTTGTTGTTGTTGTCGTTGTTTCTGTGCCTACTTTTTGGCTCTGGTTTGGGTTTCGACTTGAACATATTCATAATACGATCCTTGAAGCCCTTGTCGGCGCCCTTCTCGTCGTCATAGAGATTACCAAGTCTGGGACTGAGGAAAATCATGATGAAGTCAAAGACGGAGCCCATGGCGATGAGCGCAATGGAGAAGGCGTGATAGGTGAATCGCAACTTCTCGGTATCATAGAGCCAGCAGTTGCCGCGTTTGCCGCATTCGCGGCTCCACACAAGACAGCAGTAGTCGAATATTTTGCCGTAAATGATGGGATAGGGAATGGAGACGAAGAGCGAGTGCCAGAAGCTGCCCACGGCGACGGCGAGCGACTTTTGGTCGGGATTGATGGAGCGGAAGAAAGTGACCATGTTGCCCGAGCGACTGGAGCCGGAGATCATGCCGCCCAGGGCCACGATGGTGGCGTAGCGCAGCAGTCGCTCCGAGTCGGGCGGACACTTTTCGAGCGAGGGACTGTCGGCGCACTGGCAATCTGAGTAGACCACCGAGGAGTTGTCGGCAGTGACGTAGGAGAGCTTGCAGCCGGCGTGACAGGGCGAGAAGTAGGCCTTCATCTCGAGGTGATCGCAGACGGGCTGGTAGCGGACATTGTCGCAGTGGCAGGCGGCGTTGCAGGTGCTCCTGAGGTCCAGTTGGCCGCTTTCAGTGAGCTGTGTGGAGGGATAGAGGTACTGGGGGCCCATGACGGAGGCGCCATAGAGGAGCGTGAAGACGGAGGTGAGCTCAACGATGAAGATGTAGGTGGTGAGTGTGCGCGCACCCGGCCGGAAGAGAGTTATCAGGAGGCCCCCAGAGAGGACGCCGATGATTTTGGCCAGGAAGCCGGTGGTGCCGCTGACGAGACTGGCCTTCGAGGCGGACTGACGGAATTGGGACTCGAGGTATTTGGTCTGGAAGACGAAGTAGCCGATGATGCCGATGCCGCGGAAGAGGTTGCCCATCATTTGGCACACAATGATCGGATTGGTGATTATGGCCAGTATTTCGCGCGGCAACTCCTTCAGACTGAGCTCCTGTTCGTTGGCCTTGTCCCTCTGGCCCTGCGCTTCGTAGGACGAATCGCCACGAGCGGTGGACGAGCCTGAGGCGGTCTTAAGTAGGGCGCCCTTGTTGTTGGCCACCTGTTGCGCAGTGTCGGCGGCCAGGGATTTGGGCGACTTTGTGTCGGCCGGCAGGAGGCCGTTGTTGATGTCGCGCTGCTGCTCGACCAGCTGGAGGCCCTCGAGCTGGGCGGCGGCCTCTTTGGCCAGGTGCTTCTTGGTCTTGCGGAACTCGCGCGGGAACAACGACAACGGAATGGCCAACAGGAGCATGAGCGAGCCCGAGACCAGGAAGCCGATCCACCAGGCGCCAATCCAGCGCGGGTCTGTGTTGGTCAAGCCCCGGGGCACTTCGAAGGGGTTCTCGTAGAACTTGAGCGCCAGCGAGGACAGATAGAAGCCTATGGGGGCGCCGAAGATGCGCGCGGCGAAGATGAAGGCGAAAAAGGTGGGCATCTTGGCCTTGCTGACGTTGTCGTCCAAATAGGGCGTGCCGTAGGTGAAGTAGATGCTGGTGCCGAAGCCGCGGAAGAAGTTGCTCAGCGCGAAACAGGCCACAGCCACCGTGGTCATGGTCTTACTGGCCGACATTTCGCTGCAATCCTCCGGCTGGCCCGTTATCAGGCACATCTGGTCGCCACTGCGCGCCTTCTTCGACAGTGTCATGTTGCCCACCATCTCGAGCTCGGTCTCGTGCGCGGGCCCGTAGACGAAATAGGGCAGAGCGGTGACCATCACGCTGAGTCCGGTCACCAGGCACCCGATGGACATCCAGCGCGGCTTGTGTGCCGTCTTGCCGTAGTAGCCAATGAATAGATTCGTCAGCACGGTGGCGATGTTGTCGGTGATCATGATGAGGCCGCCCGTGGAGCTGGAGAAGTGGTAGCGCTTCTCGAGCGTGCTGAGGCTAGAGTTGAAGCAGGCATGATAGGAGAGGGAGAGCACTCCGAAGAGGGCGTAGATGATTGTGTATGAGTATATGCTGAAGAAGACCCGCTTGAAGAGTGGTTGTGATGCGGGCATGATGGCGGCCACTCGAGACGACCCAGTCGGGGGTTCGCCGCAGCTGGGGGCCGACTAGTGGACGCACTTGGAGTTCGGAGTCCAGAATTCGGAGTGGCTAATACGGGTGTGTCTAGGAACACTGGTCCAGTCGATCTGTCATAGAGTTGTATGCGAGTTCTGGAAGTCAGAGGTCCCGTTGTCGATGCGACGCAGGCTCGATCTTTGGTCCACTGTGTGTCGTTTAGTCTGTGTGTGTTTGTGTTTGTGTGTGTGTGTATGTGTGTGTGTGTGTGTGTGTGTGTGTAATTCTATCTGTCCTTTCCAAGACCTGCCCAAGCCCGAGGCCTCTAGCACCTGCAGGTGCCTTCCTCTCTCGCTCTCGCTGTCTCTCTTTCTCCAGTGCAAGCCTTTCCTTTCTCGTTCTCCACTCGTTCTCGCGATTCCTTGGTCGCGTCTCCTCTGCTTTCTGATAGCCTTGATGGTGCCGTCAATCGCCTCAAAGACTATTGCGCACTACACGACCAGCCCCGTAAGCAGTGGTGACTGTCCACAAAGGCGATCTCGACGCCTTGCAGGCTACCGGCGGCGCGCCACTTGTCCTGGTCGTCGACCACAATGCTGGAAGTGACTCGCACGCACGCGCTCGCTCGTGGGACTTGTCAAGACTCTCGGTCTCTCCCTCCCGATGTCCAGTGGATGTCGCTGGCAATCGCTGACTGATGATGAGGCTCGATATTGATTGAGTGGGCTAGCCGATGGTTGGCCCACCACTGGCCTGGACACGGCGAGCGCAGTGCAGAGAAAGAGCAGACGCCGAGGAGCTGACGCACCGCCCAGGCCGATCGCAGCTATGAATCATTGTCTTGAGTGCGCGCGACGCGCTCAAAGGCCGAGCAACAAGATGGGCCTGGCCGCCGCCTCCCGGCGCACTCGTCGTCGATGGACTGGCTCGAGCGGCTGGTCGACGGGCGCCGACAATCGGACGCGTCGATTTGGCGCTGATCTGGACTTGTCATCTTGATAGCGGTACCGCTCTTGTGTCGTCTCATTCAACAGCTAGCGCGGTGTCGAGCGCGCCGATATGCACAAGTTGTCGCGACTCGCGACTGGCCGATGGACGCGTCGGAGGCGGCGTCGCGTGAAGATGACAGCAATCAGTGGCGGACCTGAGGTCGGCCCACGCACTCATACACTGGCACACGCAAACAGGCACAGGCACACACACACACACCAGCTCGCCGAGCTCTCATTGGGTTCCTTGGCGAAGCGTCAAGTCGGGCGCTCATGGGAGTGATTGGGCGCATTGTTGGCGCGTCGCGCAAAGTCTTGGCTCTGAATTGTCACTCTGGTCGTTATACTGGATTGCGTGGCGCGCAAGATCCCCATGTGTGCACTCGTTTGATCTCATGTACCAGTGCCAAATATAAACACTGAGGATAATGAGGATAACTCATCGACCCGACTGATTGGACAAGCACTCATGCACAAGCTCACTTCCCGAAACGGCCGCGCGCAGCCTCGTCGTCGGCGTCCCCTTGTAACTCGAGAGAATCTCCTCTGAAGCTGACGACGGCGGCGAGGGCGACGACGACGACGACCACGACCACAACCACGACGACAAGTGGCTCGACAAGTCGCTCAAGGCTCGGGTTCATCAAATCTCACGACGCAAACACGAGCTTTCGCACACTCACTAGACGACTCTGGCCAGCAGAAACTAATGGACGGATGGTACCCGAGCGGCGCGCGCGCACGGCTACCATTGCGCTAAGATTGCGCGCGCTCTTACGTTCGAGATCGTCGTCGTCGTCGCTCAATTGGCTCGGGCGTTAATTGTTTTCATCGCGCGAGCACCGACTGTGCTCGCCTTGGCGGCCGGCGGCTCGCTGAAAGCTGATATCGAAGCGACGCCTGCCTTACATAAGCCTCACACCACAACAGGGATCACGCTGGCTAACTGGCTGGCTGAAGAAACGAGAGCACTTCCAATGAGTTGCACTAATTAAGTTTCTCTGTGAGCGCCAGCGAAGGTCTGCGGATGTTTGTGGTTATGTGGTCGACTCACAGGAACGCTCGCTACCTCGTGCTAGAGTTGCTCACCGTGGCAAATTGTATCCTTGTACGCATGTGACGGGCTCGAGCGCGCAAAGACAGCGGCCAGTTGTCACTGGTTTTGCACCCGTCAGTTGCCCTCAATGTCAAACCGCTACCACGCAAAATGTGTCCTGGTCACAGGTACTCACAGAAATCTGGTACGGCACCACTACTCAGGCACCACCAATGACAATTGCTATTTTGAGCATAACAACAGGTGAGTGGCCACGAGCCTTCATCGGATCCGCATCGAGGCGCGTCGAGGCGCATCGCTATGGCTCCGGAAGACTCTAGATCTGTCCTGGAATGATATCTGCGCCTGACAAAAGTCCAGATCCCTCGAAATACCGATAAGGATAGACTCACTTATGGTCTTTATGCTGTTGTATAGCTTATGAATAGCCTGCAACACCAATTCTAAGAGAGACATGATGGAACTAGGCTTTTGCCAATGCCCCACAGCGACATCTGTCGGCGATAAATGTCTTGAACTAAGCAATACATTTGAATATCCAATTGAATGTCCGTTCGAATCAGTCGAGAAATTGGTTAGAGATCGACATTGGTGACGCTCTGTGTAGTGTGATATATGGAAACACCAGGGACCCGTCATCACCTTGAAGGTTTTGTGACATATTTTCCAACAATGGACCTTTGCGCGAACATCGAAGACACAGCGGACGCACAATGGGCAACGTCCACTGTTTCTTCAATGTGCGCTCGCACTGTAAGCGGATGATCAGCCAAAGCCGCACATGTGTTCCCTTTGTTGTTGTCGTCGGCGTCGTCGTGATCGATGGAACGCTTCAAAGCCATTCTCACTTCTCCTTCGAATGATGTAATATAAACAAAAGCCCGAGTCAATGGATAGACTATTATCTACAATCTACCAGTATATCTTACACGCGCTAGACTTTGCATGGCCCGCACAGGCGCAGGCCACCAGCATACCGCAACCCTACGAGTCGTCCCCATTCCATCTAAACTCGTATCAGATGTTCCTGACCGCCGATGATACGCTGAACCTCATCGAAGAAGAGTGGCCTTTCTTTGACTAGTGCAATACATCAATGCTCATACAAAGATGCCACCAGAAACGAAATTGAAATCCAACGCGCCCGACTCGGCGAAACAAAAACCTGCAACCAGTCCAGATGTTCAGCCGGGTCTCGTTTCTCGCTACCGAGAGGCGCTCAAGTCGGGCGACAAGAACTTTGCCAAATCAACTCTACTATCCCCCAAATCTCCCTCTCTCAAGGATCCAACAATCGCCAATGATATCTATGTCCTGGCTAAGTCAGAGGGCGATGTTGCGGTGGCGGCCAAATGTTTCACCAACGTTTTTCAGAATCTACTTCTATCCGACAATGGCACTGATAGCGCATCCAACGAGGCGCTTGTGGTCGCAGATCAGATGAAAGAAGAGTCGAGACTGTTGTTGGGCGAACTCAAGAGTCAGTATTTGCGCCTGAAGTCTACGCCCAACACCGCAGGTGGCGTCAGTCGCCAAAATTCATCGGTCAGTCCGTCGCCGCTCTTGAGTCCCAGATTGAGGATGTCATCTGAGGATAGATCGATGAGTCGAGACTCAGCCTTGAAATTGAACACCCACTTGAATGGAGGCAGCAAGAGTCTCTTCTATCATCAGCTATATGAGGACTTCTCACAGGATGTCAAGCGAGATTTGCTTATCAACGCTATAGACAACGCCGATAACCCATTCGAACGTTGCAGATTGATGATGCTTGCCATAACACTATCCAACGCAAACGCCTCCACTCTAAGCCCGAGACTGATACAAACATTGATTGAACTATCCGAATCTAAACCAGAGAAAATCTCAAGCGGCGATAAGGCTGTAGTTATTCGACCTCCAAACATGCGCCTCTATGCCAAGAGCATGCTAGTGCTGGACGCTGTGCCACTCGTATTTGGTTATGAAAAATCTTTGATCCCCGAGATTGACCTCGATCAACTATTTCAGCGTATATTAGACTACTATGCTGAGAACTGTCTCGAAAACATTGCACGTGAGCACGACTTTGACGAACTACATGACGGACTCAAAAAGAGCATAGCGGCGAGAATCTTAGGAAAAGAGATTGATTCCTCTCTTGATGAAAGCACCGAGGACAATATCATTCTCGCCCTCGACTGTCTCTTTCAAGTCTTTCTCCAGACATACTCCAGCGACAAGACTGCATTCGAACTACTCAAACAGCTTAGGTCTATGACAAGCGACAGGTCAGATAAGAAAATCAGTTTCGCACAGATCAAAGATCTCATAACAAAGTTAGACCTGGAGCATGACATACCAGAGGATATTCTATTTCTAAAGATCAAAGACTATTCAACAAGTGGATCTCAGACCCCAGCCACGCCGCCCCCGAAAGCCAGAGGGAGGCCCAAGAAGAGTCAGGCATCTGTGATTGTTTCGCCCGACGATGGTGTTCGACGACACCTGCAAAGTAAGTCAAAAGAAGCACTCTTTGTCTTCTACTCGCTTGTCCAGTACATGTTCTACCGTTGTTCACAATATCTGAGGCAGACACGGAGCCGCATAATGATCAACTTCAGGAATACCATCGCTGATGATATAGCCGATACCGAAATGGCCAAGAATCAAAGATCGTCTAGAACAAAATTGCAAAACACTGACACATATACAGTGGCCGCAAAACGTTTGAAAACTGAATCTCAAAACGCAAATTCTAAGGGTGTCGACTTTGATATAAACCTCCGAAATAATCAGTACTTTGAAGAGAGTCCTCTCAACTCGGAACAAAGTCGCAAAGTAGACCTAGAAATACTGAATCACTTGCAGTGTGTTCAAGATTGCATCAAGTATTTATCAACAGAATCTCCCACATTATCTAGGCTATGGACTAGATTGTTGGAAGCAGATGGAGTTAAGGACCTGAAGTGGTTTTCTAGGATCTATGCTGAGTGTCTGATACTAGGACAGGATTATGAGCCGGCCATCGCTATCCTTGATGCTATTGCCCACAAGAACCAGGAAGAAGTGAAAGTCAAGAAAGAGCCCACGGACTCAGAACTATCTACTTTAACAATATCAACTAGCTCGATGCCCTCCGTCGAGGTGGTACATCTGAGAGCTTTGGCTCAGCTGATATCGTGCTATACACAGACCAGAAATAATCAAAAGACATATGAATGCATCGGAGAGTTGATGTCTAAGACTCGACAATCTGGTCTGCTTACAAACGACGAGAACTATCTATCGGGAAATATCATCGATGAGTATCGTATGCTCTTTGAAAAAGAAGAAAGTCGAGGATTCCTCTTCTTCGACGCCCTGTCATTGATTCGCTATGTAAACGAGTGTCTGATGAGTATCCTATCGCACTACGTGGCGAACCCAAGTCTCGCAAACGACACCATTATAGGACACACGATAGTTCTGACCCAAATTGATTGGCCCAAGGAGAGCTATGTCTATGGGCGCTGTATCGCCTGGATCAGAGCTAATAAGCCTACTTCCACTACACCCCAGAGTT